>CAHIKZ030005407.1:1037500-1087500 GCA_903632075.3 Acanthosepion pharaonis | reverse complement strand
CCCTCTTCAGGTTTTGAATTCAGAGCTGTTCTTCTAGATCAGTTGTTATCAAAGGCTATAGAACCCTATCTGTCCTGCTACTTATGCATAGCTTAAAAAGAGATGGATTCATACCTATCCCAAGGGTATTTGCATATAAGTGAATGTAACAAACTGCAGGTTTAATATGGTGGAGTAATGGATAGCAGTTCAGATTGAGGAATCAATGAGCTGAGTTCAAACTTATATATATATATATATATATATATATATATATATATATATATATATACATACATATATATGTATTAGCCGAGTTCAAACTTCATTCATATATATATATATATATACATACATACATACATATATATGTATTAGCGAGTTCAAACATATATATATATATATATATATATATATATATATATATATATATATATATATGGATATAGATCTGACAGTGTGAAGAAAATATACTGAAAAAAAAAACAAAAAATCCTAATATGATATTATGCTGTTTTTAATGTTTAATGTCAACGTCGGACGTTTCAGTCTAATAGACCATCTTCAGGACATATTCATAAAGCATAATTAACATAGACCATATACAATTCAACATGAAAAAGACGATGGATATAAAAGCAATACCAATCCAAACAGATAACAGAAATCTTTTATAAGATCAGCATCCGTTTAAATATGATCACGTCCCCTTTTCTAGCAAGATTAATGCTCGACAAACGTACATATAAGTTTTAGATCATAATAAAATTCTTTTCGTTTTTCATTCAAAATACATCAAATTTTAAGAATACATTTTCACAACATCGCCCACGTGACGACGATGTGATCATATTTCTGTTATCTATTTGGATTGGTATTGCTTTTATGTCCATTGTCTTTTTCATGTTGAATTGTATATGGTCTATGTTAATTATGTTTTATGAATATGTTCTGAAGATGGTCTATTAGACCCAAAACGTCCGACGTTGACATTAAACATTAAAACAGCATAATCGCATATTAGGATTTTGTTTGTTTTTCAGTATATTTCCTTCATACATATATATATTAGAGTTCAAACTTATATATATATATATATATATTGCCAAGTTCAAACTTATATATATAAGTTTGAACTTGTTATATATATATATATATATATATATATATATGAACTATATATATATATATATATACTGTGTGTGTGTGTTTTTGCGTATTTATATATAAATATAAAAGTGAACATTGAATATTGAGCACTTTATCCCATAAATATAGCACACCATAAAACTATACACACACACACACACACACACACACACACACACACACACACATACAATTTGATCATTGTTAATGATGTTACCTTTAATTGACTTGGAATTGGTTCCAGCAAACTCAGGAATGCTGAAATTAGCCAAACACATTTTCATAAACAGACTAAATATGCAAATGTTGATAACAACTGTAGTAACAATTGAAAGTACTTGAATTAAAAAAAAAAAAAAATGAAATTTTTAAATATTTTGGGTCCTGACCTGGTATCTCGGCTTCAGTCACTTTCTCACCAGCCTAATGTAGCTTCCCTGTACCTTTACTATAAATACTCTCATGGTAATTGTTTGGTTGAACTCTTCTCTATGGTACATGGACTTTATGAATTTAAGTACAGTACTAGATTGGCTGCAAGGTCTCATCAATTTATAGTTGAATTGGCTAGATGTAGTCATAAGTTCTTTTCTCACACTACTCACTTGTGGAACACACTTCCAGTTCTGTGCATTCCAACCAACTTTGCTCTTCAAAAATTTAAATGCATTGCCAATTGTTATCTACTGTCTTCTTGATTAGTCTTTTATTGTTGTCCCTCCTTACTGAGGGGAGTTCCTGAGATTGAAAGAATTAGAAAACAGCAACATGATTATAAAAGACGGTATCTTAAAGTAGAAAATATTTAATATGCATACAAAATAATAATATGAATAAATATTTCTTTTCTGGTGTGGTTTAGTGCTATGTAACTATTTTATACATAGTGTCAATTTGAATTCCAGCATTTAAAAATAATTTGCAGGATGTAGCCAACAAAATCTTGTCTACCACACTGGCACTACCCAGTTCTTGATAATGACTAAGATGGTTGAAAGTACTTGAGCAAAAACACACCAAACTTTGGACAGTGTGTTCCCAATTTTAATTATGAGGTAGAACACTTTATTGAAAAGTACAATATAAAAATTAAACAGACCGGCCTTGTCCATAGAATTTAATAAAACTTGTTCAAATAAATTCTTGCAGCCTAAATATACCTTATATATATATATATATATGTATATATATATATATATATATATCTCCAGGGAGAGCTCAATTATAATAATAATAACCAAGAAGAAAATCGTAAAGATTCATTTCGGTTATAATTTATTTCGTGAATATCTATATATTCATCTCTTCAGACTGAAATCTTTTAGTAAATGGAGACAATACCCCAGACTGATATATTAGATTGACAGGGGGAGAAAAGAGAGAAGGAAGGGAAGAAAAAAAGTGATGGATGGTCAGGTTCTTTTAAAAAATCAGATATAGAGAGGGTATGGAAAAGAAGGGGAGGAAGGAAGTAATGAATGGTTAGTAGTAAGCTGAAAAAGACTGACCTGACCAAGAATTTTTCCCTGTGGAACTTAGCTTATACAGCAAATTGACTGATATGGCCTGTTATTTTAGACAGGACAAATCAACCCAATTCCAAATTAGGTAGTCTGATAAAAGGGTCCTTATTACATATAATAAATAAAAATTACAATAATGATAATAATATCAAACATAAATAATGGGATTTTAAATACATATAAAAAATAAAAGTAAAATTAGAAAACTAAAACTAAGTATGATGATGTATGGATAATGATACAAAAGATGTTAATTTAGAATTAAAAATGTTGTATAGAGCAACAAGAGTCATATAGCAACTACATATGAAGAAACATGTAAAAAACACGAAACCGTGCGATGTGCAATATCAACACATATCTGCACATACATATATACATACATACACATGAATGCATGTACATCCATGTGCTATTACCCATATAAATGAATCAACACTTCAAGTGTGCACACCTGCTCGCCCAAAAAAGAATGTTTTTAGGGGATTTTAAATTTGCTCTTATGTCTACAATTGAAAATTATTTTGTTCTGTTGATTTAACAACTGGTTAGCATTTGTGCATTTAATTATTGTAATTTTTTCTTGTATAAACAGATTGCATCTGTCCTGGAAGTTGTTGGGGGGATTTGAGACCGACAGATTATTTCTCATTTGATTAGTGAGGTGAAACTACTATCATTAATCTTCCAATAATGCTTGGATAGAGCAGTTTGTTGTCTCAAGGAAGCATTGGAGAAGGAATGTCGGTGACTGTATAGTCTGTTTTCAATTTCCAGCAGATATCCCTATTTATATTTTTCTTGTTATTGAAGTTTTCTTTGGGAAAAATGGTAGCTTGGTATACCACATTTTCTGAATTACAGGTACCTCTGACTGGGCAATTGGTCCCAGTTTTACACTTACAAGAGGGTTTTCTGCTGTTTTGCTGTCATGGGATGTTTTTAGCATTTGGCTGTTATGTGTGCTAATAAAGTTCTGCATGTTTTTGGTGCAGGAATAACTAATTTTGAGAGTTTTTCTATTGAAAAATTTGTGTAGAGGGTTATTTTGATTAAAGTGCTTGTCGACTAAGTTTAAGAAGTGTTGGCCAATTGGTTAGCTTACAGAAAGGGGGATTGAACCATATTACCTTTCTTTTTCTGTTTGTGGTTTTACTTGTTTTATTATTCTCCAAATTCCTATTTACTGTAAATACTAGAATAAATAAGTGTTTAACAAAAAAATATTTAATGAGAACAAAACAAGTTATGACAAAGCCCTCAGCAAGAGTAATTTCAAGCAAAAATTAGTTCACCAGGAATCTTTGGAGAATAATAAAACAAGTAAAACCACAAACAGAAAAAGATAATATGGTTCAACTCCCCTTTCTGTAAGCTATCCAACATAAATATTAGCAGACACTTCTTAAACTTAGTCGACAAGCACTTTAATCAAAATAACCCTCTACAGAAAATTTTCAATAAAAAAAATCTCAAAATAAATTACTAGAGTGCTGCATAAGTGAGAAGTGCAAGAGAAGAAACTGCTAGCATAGAACTTACAGTTACATCTAATTTCACCTGTGTGGGTGTATATATATATATATATATATATATATATATATATGTGTGTGTGTGTGTGTGTGTGTGTGAGAGAACGATATAAACTAAAAATAAAATTTACTCTATCACCTGTAATAATTACCACAAGGAATACATAGGAGAAACCTATTAGTTGGTTGCTCACTGTAATGCGTCTGACCATAATTTTGATTTAAAAAAATACTACTTTAATTAAAGCAGAAAGCAATTTACTAAGACGAGAGTATATAGAAAGTGCTTTAATTGCTAGATCATCTACAGAAAATTTGTGTCCAAGTCCTTACATTTCATCTTTTTTGGCAGGTCTTCTATTATCCCAATGTGTCATACTTAACAACAAAAGTGCTAAAAACATAAACATAAATAAACTAAATGAAATTGGCTAAATTCCAGCATCCCCTCTCCTTCATGCACATGTAGTTACATCAACGTAATCATCACTTTAGTCCGATGAAATCTTAAAGAGCGAAATGCGTCACACAAATTTTTTTTCCGCTTTGTTATTATTTTTCTTATACAGGGGGGCCTCAACTTACGTTGGAGACCCATTTCGACAGTGTAACGTAACCAGATTTTCAATGTAGGTTGGAACTCACCTACATAAGCACCCACAAGTCTGTCTTATGCCTGGTAGCCATAATGAAAGGCAAAAAGTACCAACAAAACAAATGACACAAATGAGATATAGTGAATGTTGCACAATTCAATATGACATACAGCTGGTGAAGAAACAACACTGTCGTCCTCATATAGTGCACTGTGACAACATATTATATGGGAGATGGTGCCATAACCACAAAACGTCATATGTCAGGTCCAACATAACCAGACGACCCTTTGTGTATGTGTGTGTCTATGTATGTATGTATGTATATATATGTGTGTGAAGAAATATACTCTTAAGGTGTGCTATATTTATGGGATAACGTGCCCAGTATCAGAGATAGAGCGTGTGTAAATATAAAAGTGAACATTGAAGACAACAATTGTCGGCCACTGTTTCATGCTCAGCATGATTGTCAGGCCACTGGCGTTGTGTCTAATGTTCACTTTTATATATATATATATATATATATATACACACACACACACACACAGGGTGGTCCAAAAGTAGGTGGACTGTATGTGGAATAGGTCTATGTATCGGGTTATATTATTACAACTGAGTATCTTGATGAAACATTTCTTGAGAAATGGATTGTCCGAAGAGGTCCAATTGATTGGCCGACACATTCACCAGACTTGACCCCAATGGATTTCTTCTTTTGTGGAGTACTCAAGGACAAAGTTTATAGTCGAAAACCAAGAAGTGTCAGTGATTTGAAAAATGACATAAGAGATGCATTTCAAGAAATTAATATCCAAAAAGACTTGTGCAAAAAAGTTTGTTGAAGCATTAGAGGGACTTCAAAGCTGTGTAAATTGTGATGGAAAACAGTTTGAGAACCTGTGTTGATAAAATTTAAGGGCTTTGTATTATTGTTCACAATAAAATTTAATTGTCAATGTAATTATTTACTGTCCACCTACTTTTGGACCACCCTGTATATATATATATATATATATATATATATATGGTGATTGGCATATCTTAGTTGAGAACCATCTCTTCACCCTTTGTATCACTTAGAATGGCTTTTGTCTCATTTTGGTGTTCATGGCCCCTAAGATGACTCATGAGACTAGTATTCGATTCCCTAGGTAACATGCATATATGGTATATAAACTCTGTATTTTTGCTTGGATCTGCATGCTCTATAATTCTCCTGTGCAACACCATGTGATTTCTCAGTCCAGATGATGATCTTTATACACACACACACACACAAATTGATGAGGTGAGTTGGCATAGTTGGCTTGATTCTGGTTGTTATGATGACCTTTCAGATGGTTTACATAATCTGCCATTGACAACAGAATGCACTCACACACCACATTTCCAAGATGGCTTATTAGTTGACGAATATTTTTTTTTATCACATTAAACATTATTATTAGTAGATACTCATATTTGTGTAGGCACTCCGTTTATATATTAAAACAGTAAAGTGCACTGAGGGACACAGGTTTGATTTCTGCCAAAGAGCATAAATTTTTCTTTAATAAGATTTCTTGAACATTCAGGCTGGGAGGTGAAAATAAATAAATATACTGTTTAATATATAAATTAATATATAAACGGAGAGCTTACTTAAATACGAGTAGCCATTAATAATAATGTTTAAACTAATAAAAAATCTGTTAGATTAATAAAAATCCATACTACTGTGTGTGTGAGATTGAATATAGACATAGTGTGTGTACTTATTCTTATACTGACCCTTTCCTGTTTTCTAATCAGTTTCTTGGTGTTAAGATGAATTTCATTTTAACATCAACTGTTTAGATAACTGAAAAAGATCAGTATGAAAATAAGTAGATACAATGTCTGTACTATTCAATAAAACATGCTTGAAGGAAGATATGCTATATGCTGCATTATATATATATATATATATATATATATATATATATATATATATGCACATATATACATATTCTGTGTATTTAGGCAACAAATGTTTTGTAAGGCAAATACTATTAAAAGCAACTGACATTTTGTGTCAATTAATTTTAATGATCGACTTTTTGAAGTTACAAAACTCATCAATTGTCTCTAGCTTCCCTGATGATGACTAAAGCTGAAAAGGTTGGACTCTATTTCCTGTACTTTTCTTCTGAAATGAACTTTGGACAGAATTTCTTCCTTGCATGAGAAGGATTATTCATAACTTGGAAAAGTTGATCATCAAAATTAATCAATGCAAAATGTCTGCTGTTTTTAATACACACATATATAGACACAAAACGAAATGTCAATATTGTATAGATTAAAAGAATATATGTGTGAAAAAAATTAAGCTGATTTTGTGTATTATTTTATAAATAAAACTTTTTAAAGAAAATGATGAATAGATTTACAGGTGACTTTTTTTTTTTTTTTTTTTTTTTTTAAGAATTTAACCCCAAGCAAGGCGGGAAGCCACTAGGACGCAAGGGGTTACAGAAAATAGGAAGATCAGATAGGAGTGATAGAAGAAAGGATGAGGGTAGTAGATAGATTAAGGCAACTGGAGATGTCGATTGACATTACACTTGAATAGCTGGAGATTATAACTCTCAGGGAAACAGGAGAAGGGAAGAGAGTTCCACAGGCGAGAGGTGCGAGACATGAAGCTATTAGAGTAGAAGAGACGGCTACATTTGGGAGTTTAGACAGTGAAGGGGTGAGAGCGGGATGCCAGCCTCGTAGGGCGCTTGAACTCATGAAGTTTGGGAACCAGCGAATGCAGTTCCTCTGAGCAATTTCCATGAAAGTATTTGTAGAACAGACAGAGGGAGGCGACGGTGCGTCTGTGAGAAAGTGACTGTAGACGAGACGCCAGGGCAGGGCCAACCATATTGCATATCCGCTTCTGGAGCCTATCAAGAACCCCGAGGCAGACAGAAGGGGCGCCAGACCATATATGGCAGCAATACTCCATGCAAGGGCGAATTGTGGATTTGTATATCTGGAGGATCGACTCAGGGGAGAAAAACTTCCTAGCGCGACTCAGGGAGTTACAATTTTTATTTTATTACCTGCTATTGATTTACATATGAAAACAAGAATAGAGAGAAAAAGTAGGAAATAAAAGTCATGAAAAAGATAACAGATTTTAATATCAATTATTGATTCTTTATTCATATCTTTTCAAATGCCAACAATTTTGTTTTGAAAAAACAGTCTTCCTAGGAAAGACTTCCTTTGAATAACTGATGATAAAATAACAAATCATATGTATTTATATACAGTTACTTTTTTTTATACATACATATATCAGTAATTTTGTTTTTTTTATATATGAGGGTGAGTCAGAAATTAATGTAACTTGTTCACTGATGGATTGTTGTCATCAGTAAAAGAAATTAAATTTTATTTCAACAAAATGATGTTTTGTCACACTTATGTAGATTTTGTTGAAATAAAATTTATTTTTCTGATGAATCTGATCCATTGGCTAAAACTGTTAAAATAAAAGTTTTCCAAATTGCCTTAGATATTTACTATCTGTGTGTGAAAGAGAGAGGTACCATGCCATATTCAAATGTTCAGATTCTGTGAATTGAATGTAGTACAAATTTTGTAAGTAGTATGCAAATAGTAAGCAAAGGATGGTTTGGTTTGGTTTTATGGCATATCAACTGCAATAGGTTATTTAATGCTGACAAGATTTTTTATGCCAGCAATATTTTTTTTTTCAAAAATGTACTGCTAATAATGTTTTTCCAAAAATGTATTGCTAATAATTTTTTCCAAAAATGTATTGCTGGTATTAAAAACTATTTTTATACTTTCATAGTTTTAACCCTAGTTTGGGGTTAACTATTTGCCCATAGCTGGGACCTTAACAGATGTTACCAGCCCAGGTCAATGGACCTGGGAACACCAGCAAATAAGAGGTGGTTTCATATTCCTCAAAATCCCCTTGCTGCCTGAAAACAAACTTTTAGGTAGCATCTTTTGTATGTGTGTTTGTATAGTATTAATCCAGAAGAGGCAAAAAGGATAAATGGCTTATTTATTTTGTGAATGCATTTGTATATTATTGGAAAACTTGGAACTTTGTGCCCACAAAAAAAAAAAAAAAAAAAAAAAAAGTGTCAAAAAGGATGGTTTTTCTATTGACACTGACATTAATTTTAACTACCTAACCTCCTTGGCAATGTTTATTGTTTTAGAAAGTGATGATTAGAATTATAATAAAATCAGATCTAAACATATGATGAAAGTGAATTTATACATTTTTTTTTTTTTGTTCTTGAGAATTTACAACAAAAATATTAAACACTATTTTTTAAATTGTTTATTTACAAGAATAATTTTATATTTACATTTTAAAAAAATAAATATGAAAACAATTTTTTATTCATAAATTTATAAACATTTACTAAATTATTAAAATATGAGTCAACTATAAGGAAATCCTTATTATTTACCATTTTATAAAGTTTGAAACAATAGCTGGTGTTTTGCTGACCATTTTAAATTATTATTCAGTTGAGCTCATGTTTTTTTTTTTTTTTTTTTTTTTAGTTGGACCACCTCTACCTGAAAATTGTCTCTGAATTGTAACATACAAAACTCTTATTGAGTTTTGTATGTTACAATTATATTTATTTAATTTCAAAAGCTTTTAATTGCTTTTATTTATTTATTTATTTCAATAAACATGGACAATATTGTCTGAAAGCAAAAAGATATTTCAATGAAAAATGAATTTTTAAAACAATTATTTGTTATTTCTGAAATATTTTATTATTTTTTACATTAAATGTTGTTAATTCTTCTAAAATTAGGAAAAAATTTGTAAAATTTAACGAATATTGTTATTAAGTAGATATATATTTACAGATTATAATTTCCAAAGCTTTTTACAAACTAACGAACAGTATATAAAAAAATATAATTTGTGTCAATAATAACACTGTAAATCAAATCTATGGAAGACCAGAAGTATCATGCATGCAATAAAAAAAACGTCATGTGGATTGAGTTTCTGTCTAGTATTTAACTTAAATACTGAATTTTTAATACAATTATTTGTTATTTCTTTAATTATAATAGATTTTTACATATAAGTTTTTAAAATATTATAAAATTAGTTAAAAGCCGCATTCAGTTTCGTAAATGTCCTTTTGAGATATAGATTTATTTTTGCAAAACACGTGTGGAGAAGTTAATTTGATTTTTCAATTTCAACTGAGAAGGGTACCTACAAGTATCAGTATCATCTTATGAAATTTAAATTTTGTATTTTATGTACACTTCTGATAAAATTTCATGAGAAAGGTACCTATAAATTAATTAGATACCTTTCTTATGAAATTTAATCTCACTATCAACAGTCTTATTTTAATTTCTTTATAATATATTTTCCATAAAGCATCGTAAACGTTAAGATGAAAGCTAAGTACAAAAAAAATTAAAATGCTGAAAGTTTGCCTTAAAAATAATGAGGTAAACAATTTGTTCACTTAAATCTAAATAACTTGCCATCTCTCCTTCCGTAGAAGGAATTATCCTCACGTAAGCTGTCAAAACGTCACGAATGTCTTTCATTACCTTGTCAAGTGACGCAAAAGGTTATGATCTGCTTTGTTTTATTTAAAACTATGTTCTTTCGGTGCAGAAACTAAGTTAAGCTTGCTTCAAAATATTGTAAATAAACATTATAATTTCTGATTTTCTTAAAATAAGTTTTGAAAAAATTATAGTTGATTTTTAAAAGAATTTCAAACTGTGACTTTTTTTTTTTTTATAAATTATAAAAAAATGGCTGTCATGATATCGATTATCTGTCAATTTTGCTGACTAAAAAAAACAAGATTTTTAATGAAAATTTTGGATGTGCTAGGAATGATTAAAAAATGTAAAAAAATACTCCAAAAATACTTTCTTTCCTCTTAATAATAGCATAAATATTTAGATGATAAAGTTTTGTTTTCGTCAAGTTTGGCATCTTTTTCATCATGTTATATTCTTTTTTAGTGATCTCATGAAGGTACCTAAGCTAGCTCAAACATTCACGAGACTATCATGCCAACCATTATGGTCCGGCATCAAAGTTGGGAGGTCATTAGGGTGGCATTTTGTGTCATAACATTGCTGGTCAATGTAGGTGGTTGCTGTGCAACCATCCCAATTTCCACCCTGGCTAGGTGTCCAGAGCAGTAGATCACTCAAGTTTTTGTTTTGCTCGCCAGCAGTGTCCTGCATTCTGCGTTCACAGAAGATTGTAGAAATATCAGGGATGGGTTCATAGAGCTGTTATTTAGTTGTTAAGTATAGCTCTCAGCATCTGAATGTAAGTTCCATCAAGCTTAGACTGTAGTGTTTTAGTTAATGTCCAGGCAGTGGCACCATACATTAACACCTCCCCTAGAGTGGTTTGAAAGAATCTCCACTTGAGGTTGTCTGGTAGATCAGATTTCCAGATTACATACATTTTATTCAAGGTGGCCCAGGCTTGAGCTATATGAATTTTCACATCCTTTTCAGTAGAATTTATTTCACTTCCTGAGTATTATGAACACCAGAAATTCCAATAAACAATCTCATAGTTTAAATAAACAATCTAATTAATAAATAAATGGAGGTATGGTGGAGTAATGGATAGCATTTCAGATTGAGGAATTGGAGAACCAAGTTCTAATTCCAGTTGAATCCATTACATTCACTTATGTGCTAATACCCTTGGGAAAAGTATGAATCCTCCTCTTCTCCCCCTAGCTATGGGGAAATAGCAGGACAGACCAAGTTCTATAGCCTTAGATGGCAACTGGTCTACTGCAGAAAGAAATGGCAACCTACTGTGGGAAAGATACATGATCACCTAAGGATGTATCACATAACTGACTGAATAAATAAATAATGTTTATTATTTTTGTTGTCAATTCTCAAGAACAAAGAAAATTCACTTTCATATGTTTAGATTTTATTACAATTCTACTCATTGCTTTTTAAAACAATAAACATTGCCGAAGAGTGAAGGTAGATAAAATAATTGCCTTTTGTCCTCCCTTTTTTCTCTTTTGGCATGAAGGACTATGTTTGGCATCAAAAAGGATAAATGGCTTATTTTGTGTATACATAATTTCATAATTATGTAACGATCAGGATCTATTCGGTACCTGAAAATTACCTTGTGAATGAAACTCTGGGTTGAGCTATTGGCGAGGGATAATATGTATATTTATTGATATATGCTTAATAACTGTTATATTATATTGAGCACTATTTTATTAACATCAGCTCCTATGTGCAATATATATATATATATATATAAATATATATATATATATATATATGTATGTATGTGAAAAGTGTATATAAATAAATAAATATATGTATAATTATTTATATATTATATGCATGGTACTTATTAGAAAAGCGCTCAATATCAGAGATAGAGCTAATATATTTGGTTGGATAGATGTGAGTTTGTGACCCTGGGTTTCACGCTTTGTGATCGTCAGACAAATTGATTAATGTTTTAAAAATTTGGGTTTATGTAATTAGTGTATTGGTGTTATTGTGAAGTGGTGTGTGGAAGTGGTGGGGACAAGTTTCCCCACCACTTCACCAAATACACGCAATCTTCATAAACTCAAATTTTTAAAACATTAATCAGTTTGTCTGACGATTGCTAAAGCATGAAACCCAGGGTCACAAACTCACATCTATCCATATATATATATATATATATATATATATTTATTCATATACATACACACACACACACATTTACAGGGGACCAACCTAGAAATAAAATGTATTGATTAGAGTCTGAACAGCAAATTAGTTATTATGCAAGTCTATTTTTTAAGGGTGTATCAATTACATATTTTTGTTTTATTTTCTAGTTTTTTTTTTTTTAAAGAGACATCTATTATGATGTTCACATCTAAAGACTATGTTTTCACTATATCATTATTAATACTATTTAGCTGTGTCTTTTGTTCCATATGTTATAAAAGTGGATGCAAATACTAGGATTCTGGTAATGTTGACGCATTATTTTAAATACTCAAAGCAGAATTTGGGAAAAGGGCAAAAAAAATACGAGATAATATTTTACCATGCTGCCCAAAACTGGTTTAAACATAGTTACTTGTCCATTGAAAGAAAAGCCAAAAGTGAATAACTAGTTGGTCATGAGGCTTTAAAAAAAGCAAGGGGGTGGAGAAATTGACCAGTACCGCTTGAAAACTTTCACAAGAGATGGTATGATCAAAAAGATACCATGCAGTAGCTTAAAAGTTTCCCCATGAATTAAAAAAGGAAAATAAATTTGATTCACCCCCAATAAATAACATATATAACACTAAATTTGCATGAGTGAAATACAGTTTCTATATAAAAGCATACTTCCATCTTGAAAATCAAACTCAATGTCCTTTGCAGACCCCAAATCTTGAATGTGAAACCATATTTTATAACATCATTGAATGCTCCTGCAGCTTTACAAGGTAGTAGCTAAGGTCTTCTGGATAATCCTCTTTCATAACAATGTGATCAAATGGTAGGGTTTCAAAGAATGCATACACTGCACATTTGGTTTGGTCTTTGGGATCATCAAGTGAGATCTTCCACAAATAAGGTTGGCTGCTCTTGAGAAAGTTCGCAACACTGGCAGGCGAGACGGGCAGAATAAACGTGTGATTATCATCTAGCAACTGTTTCTGAAAATGGCTGAGGGCCATGCGAGCTGCAAAGCTGAGAGTGGATTCAGATATCTTAAGATAGAAATTTAGCATTATCACCAGTTCGTAAACACTGTGCAACTTCTCCAGCCTCTCCATTTTCTCCAGGAGCGTGCAAGTTCGGTCGGTGTAGTAAAGCAACTGGTCAGCGGTGGTCAGTTCATTTGCCATCAGTATGCTAACATAGTCATTGCGAAGCTTCTCAATACCAATTTCAATCAGCAGTTTGAGAGGCAGGAGACCTTCCATTTCTGGGAAGCAAAATTCGTTTGTATAGGAGTTTCGCACAATTTCTGCAATTCTTGTCTTGTTGGTCTTGTGCACAAGAGGCTGAAGATTTTTGCTCCTCAGTTCCAACAGCATAAAATCTAGACAGTCAATAAGCTCTGAGTAGCTTGTACAGCCGATAAGCACATTCCAAAGTTTGTCAGTGAAATCCTGATCTTTGCGATTTATGACCAATGTATTCTGAGGGATATCATTTTCATCACGGTTTTTTTCGATGTCATCATTAATATATTCGTCGCCCAGTTTTAACTGTTCAAAGAGAATCTTCAGGTTTTCCATCACAACATTGTCATCTCTTTCTTTGGCTGACCACCTGACTTCACCTTTCCCAAGGCCTTCAAAGAAACCCTTCAGAACACAAAGCTCCTGGAACTTAGGATATGTTGGGCTGTTTCTGTCCCCAGGGATGATTTTAGCCTTGACTGACACTTTCGAATTGGGGGCAGGTTTTTCAAGAAAGGTAAAAGACTTACCCCATTCTGCTTCAAGAATTATCCGACTGGGCCTCTCAACGACAGCATTATTATATGACCGGCTACCATCGTAAACCTTATATTCGGCCAATGTTGAGAGTTGCCGCAAATCCGGAAGACGGGTTGCGGTTATGGTCGGAACGTCTTTAGCTTCTTCGACTGAAATCCGTACGTATTTCAAAACTGTTTTCGACTCGACGGTAATGGGGTTGATGTAAACATAAACTGTTCGGTAGAAATCTTCTCCTGTACAATAAAGCAAAAGTGGCATTTGTTCTTTGTCTTTAACCAGGTCTGAAGACAGCATAAGTGAACTGTAGGCGGACAAAAGTCTGTATGCGTACGAGAGACGAACAGGAATAAAAGCAGTTTTGTCTTTTTTTACGAAAACGGGTGAGTTAAGGTTCGCCGAATCGATGCCCGAAAGGTCGGCATAGACGTTCATTTCGAGAGGTTGGCCCTCGTAAAGGTTTTTATCGTCGACACTGTTGTTTTCATCGGAGTGATTCGATCTGGTTCTGTTACGGGAATCGTCTCTTGCAAGAGATTCCGACACAATTTTATTCTTTCTACCAGAACATCCGACAATTAAAGGAATCCTTATTGGATATATCTTCTGCAATTCCTCGATGTCCGTGTATTGTGATACATCCCTGATGGTGTACAGCGTCAAATCTTGGAAAAGTTCGAACTTCAAATCATCTTTACTTTCACCGTTCAAATTTGAAATGCAATCCTGAAATCTTGACAATAATTTATTATCCATAGTTATTGCCGATATATAGTGATCAACAGAAACGGCTAACGTATATTCGGAAAGGCCGCCAAATGATTGGGTGAATATAAACCCTGAAATGGAGACGGTAAAGAAACCTTACACCTCGCGCAAATGAAACGGTAATGGAAAAGAGAAAATAAAAGGTATGATTTTCATTTAAATGTGAAATTATCCCTTCATAAAAATATGAAATAATTAAAACTTTATAAATTCATTAACGAAGACGTTGGTTTATTTTTATCATTTATTTACAAAACCTGAATTATTCTGTAATTCACTTGACGTTTAAAACAAAAACATACACACATTTTATACAAAAAATTAATTAGTTGTACATTTTAAAATTTCAAGTTGAGTTAATAAAAAAGTTTAATTAATTTTTCGTTTTAAAGCGTCATTGTTATTAACAAGGTAATTAAATTGGTATTTTTGTACAATGTTCCGATTTCACTTCCACAATTACAGTTTTTATTTTTATTCAACCGAACCTTGCTTTCAGTATATCCCTTTTTTAAATATGTCACCGGATTAAAATGACAGAGTTAGTTTTCAAGAATTATTCTTAACTGAATTCTATGTTAACATATATAAAGTAGAAAAATCTTGAAAAAAAATGTGGTTTTCGTGTAAGTTAAATTTCTTTTTATTTTAATCAATTTTAGAATTGTAATCGGTTAATTTTGCGCGTTATCTTTATTAGTTATCTCCCTTTAAACACGTGTTGATGTTGGGAAATAAGTTTTAAAAAGTTTTTTCTTTTAAGATGATGCAGAACAAGCAAGTATGTGATCCTAACAATAACAACAACAGAACTGATGTTAAGTACCCAGCCGTTCCAATGGTTAGAAACAAATAATTTTTAATTCGTAAATTAATATTAAACAAAATGATTACGGGTTATAAAATGAATTCATAGGAGTTATGACATGACCTTTCCTTTATGCACGCAAAAATTTAATTTTTTTTATTTAAAAAAAACTTTTGTCTAGGAGTGTGCATAAAATTTAGTTACGACACAAAGCAATTGATAAAAATAATTTTCGTCTTTTAAGCACACAGATGTACGCACGCAAACACACTAAAAAAAAGATTTCAACTATTTTGTGTTAAAAAACTTAAAAGTAAAAAAAACTCAACTGTTTTAAAATCTATTTTGACCTTGAAAATTACAGAGTTTGTGAATCCAAGCAGAAACACAAAAAGTGCTATTGAATAGCTGCTTTTTTCTTTTAAAGATCAACAAGTTACTGAGCTATTTTCTTAATTCTCATCCTCATTCTTCAACGTTGACAGAGCAAAAGCATTTACGCGGCCTTGTGGGTGATGAATTTTTATATCCCACTCTCTAGCTCCTTTCCCAAATAGAGCCTCTTGCTATTCTATTGATATTTTCGTGGCAAATGTTCAGATGAGTTGCATTCCTTACTCCCCGCCGCCATGCCATGTATTAATATCCTTTGTATTCCATTCGTAAATGAAGTTCCACTCAGACATCTTCTTCCATAACTATTACTTTCTGGAACAGACTCCTGATGGAATGGTTCCCTGATTACTACAATTTTAATCTCTCCAAGTCAATCGTTATCTATCCTTATAATAAATCTGTACATCTCACTTCCTCCTTACGCCTTTTTACAACAACCTCCTTCTTCAGTAACCCTCTACGTTGAGTAGCACTTAGGCCTTATATCAGGTGAACAATATTGAACTTTTACATTTTTTGATAATGTGGAGGTCACCAATGTAGGGGTTATGTGTTTAGTTTACAGGTGATTATCATCAGATAATGTCCTTAATCCAAATATACACCAATTTTTGGCCTTTTAAAAATACATGCAAAGGTAATTAATACAAAGATATATTTTACAAGTAAATAAAATTTTATATCTCTTAAAATATACAGTATTCAAAGAGTTCATATCAGAAAGTTCTTGTGTTAACACTTAACATACCAAGTGTAGGTTGTCAATGTTGTTTACCAAGCTAGAGGTCATTGGAAGACCCCAGTTTTTCTTTCATTTCTCAGTATTTGTTGTGGTAGATTTTACTCAAAATAGGTTTTCTGGGTTTCTGAAACTCTATTTCAGCATATTTTGTTCAACAATATTTTGTTTATTTATTTCAACAGTAACAATAGTAAACAAAATATAATCCATATACTCTTATTCATAAAAGTGTTTTTTACATTCTGATTGAATATGGTATAAAAAACAAGCTATATAATTTCATTAAAAGAAATAGTTGTTGTAGAGTAGTTTTCACAGTGGAGGCTTGTATTTCACTAAGTCAGTCCTAAAAGAGGTTTGACGTACAATACGTTAGGAACTGGAAATAATAGTTAATGACGCAGCAATCTAGTTGTGGCGGTTGATACTTTAATGTCCGACATCAACTGACTCAACCAACTCACTCTGAGCCCTGGCGACTGTTACTACTACTACTTATTATATCTAGGAGAGTCTATTTACAATAGAATAGGTATGTTCTAGTATAACAATTATACAGATTCATCTTTTGCTATTGCTACAGTCCTTATCACATGTCACAGTTGTGCTGGTTTTCCTATGTGTCTCACAGACAAAACATTTGCATTCACAGCAGATTGTGCTGACTTTCCGATTGTTGTTTTTAGGACAATAGGAGCATCTTCCCTCTTGTGGGCCTGCTGCTGCCTTGATGTTGATGGTGTGCTTTGGGCTGCAGTGTTGTGAACAACAAATACTCCTACGGTTTCAATGGCTCTGACAACTGGAAGAGGAAGACCATTTAGATTGTTTGCCCTGTGCAGAATGTTGGGCTTTGTCAGTTCCATGCCTAACTCCAATAAGAATTGATATCTGCAATTTTTCAGGAGGCGGTTTCAGTCTTTGTTTTTTGATATACAAATTATGAAAGTATTTTGGGCTCTAATATCTAGCATGTTCATGAAAACCTTCAGAGGCCATCTTGAGGTACGTTTGGTACAAGAATATTTTCTTACCAATTTGTCTGCATTTTCCACCCCTGCCTTTTGTGTTGTTGTATTCAAGTATCATGTTTGGCTTCTTGTGACTTTCATTGGATACTGAATCATCAAGAAATTCAGTGGAAAGTACACAAACTGTTTGTTTTTCTTTGGGACATAGCTGACCACTGCTACCCTGTCTGAGAAGATGAATTTCGATGACAAAAGGTCTCTTCCTTTTGCAGTTTCATTCATTGCAGGAATGTCAAGCTTTTTGCTCTCAGTGTTTCTGCAATAGTAATGTTTTTCTACAACAAAAATTCTGCAGTTGGCACAGATGTAAAAAAATTTGTAGTCACATTTCTATCAGATTCAAACAACATTCCATCAAGTCACAGTTACCCAAATTTTTTTCTGGTGCATTTCCTGGAAGCTTTCCAGCATAGACTTGCAAGTTGTACAAATATGACGCCTTCATGTCTGCAGCTGCCCAAAACTTGATCCCATATTTTGCTGGTTTTGATTTCATGTACTACCTTATTGGACATCTGCCACAAAATGCAACTAGTTGCTCATCTACTGTAATGTCTTCAAATGGTTAGAAAAGCTTCTTGCAATTTTCTACAAACCAATCCAAAACATCATGTATAGCTGCAAGTTTATTGTTTGCCCTTTTGTTATGGAGTGGTTTCACAGTGGAGACTTGTGTTTGTACTAAGTCGGTCCTAAAATAGGTTCGACGTACAAAACATTAGGAACTTGATATAATGGGTAATGACGCAGAGTAATCTAGTTGCGGTTGCTGATACTTTAGTATCCGACTAACGGTCGTCCGACATCGACTGAGCGACTCACTGCGCGACTCCTCATTACTCTTACTACTCCTACTTATTATAGGTGGGAGAGTCTATTAACTATAGAATAGGTGAATTCCACTATAACACCTTTGTTGATCACATGTTGATTTATCATCAAACCTGATAAACTGAAAGATGTGTGCAAATCTGTTCTGTGCCATGGCAGCAGTAAAATCTGCGCAGCGAATGTTCTCATTTGTTGTTCACATTTCAGAAATTGTTTCCTTTCAGCATCAAAGAGCACCAGCAATCAGCAGGACACCAAAAAATGCTCTTATTTCCACAGGATCTATACCTATCCAAATTCTCATTTGCATTGAAATCATGAACAGCATATGATATTTCAGCATTGGTGAAGGTGCAGATAGCATCTACAATTTGGTCATCAAAGAACATGTTGAAAAGTTTGGACATAGTGGTTGCGGCATTAGTTGTGGACTTTGGCCCAGGAGATCCTCTGGCAATGTTACATCGGCGACAACAAGTCACTGGGGCACTAAACTAGTCCATTTTCTTCCTGATTTTGTAATGAATTCATCTTCAGCAGAATCTCCATCAGAATTTTTGCTGGCAATGTCATTTCCTCAGAATTCACTTCAAGATTGTCTTCTGCTTCAGATGCATCTCCTTGTGGAATAAATTCTTCATCAGATTCACTCAAGACCTCATTCGAGTCACCTAATCACACTCATCCAGCATCCAAACAATGTCATCATCTGAGATTTGTTGGTGGGACATTTTTCAAACTTTGCAACGTTCAGAACCTGTAAAAAAGACAAGAATTGATAATCCAAGTTTGTAAAGTAACATACTAAGTGGGGCCCTGTTGAGACCCCAAAGGTGGTTTTATTTTTTTTATGTTTTGATGAAAATTTTATATAAGTCTAATTATATTTTTTTATCTTAAACTGATGAGAACACATACAAAAATCAAATAAAAATTAGTTATAGTTACAGCAGGATCACTAAAAATCTCACTCTGGGCTCCTCCAAGAACCCCTCTTGTTACGTTATAAACATCTAAGTCCTTTAATATATAATAGAGAAAGAAGAGAAATCCTTGTAAATGTGTATGTATGTATGTATCTCTTGATAGTAGTAATCCTTTCAACTCTCTGTGGGATTTTTAGGTGCCTAGAAATTTAGGGCATGGGAGAATTCATTTCATCGACTCTTTGCTTGCCTTGCCTGGTCGTCTCTAAGTTTATCACTTTTTTGAGACAAAGGAATTCATTTCAGAATTGTCTCTTGATTTTTGATTGGTTCACAGAACTCATTTGGCCATTCCATTACTTCATTTACATTTAGGAATGATGACCTTTTGGCCTCTTTTATTTATTTCTTTTTTTCTTTTTGTTTTTATTTCTTTATGGCAAACCATTTTGGTTTGCCAACTTTTAGCTTTCTGTTTTTTTATTTTTTATTTTTGAAATAGTGAACTGTTTATTTTTGTATCATTACACTAGCAATCAATTTATAATAATAAAAAAAAGGAAAAGAAAGTGTTTAAATATTTTATTTCTTTCTATCAATTTCTATCAATTTTCAGTATGGGCCTTGCACTATAGGCAACCTGAAAGAGGGACAGAAGAAACTGTGGTGCACTTGTGGTCTCAGTAAGAAACAACCTTGGTGTGACGGTAAGAAGAGTAGGCAATAAGTAGAATAGTCCATTGGTAAAAAAATATGGAAAAATTTTTGGAAACAATTTTACAATATTGTAGTATTATTATATTATTAATAATGATAATAATAATGATGAAAGTTATGTTTTACACACAAACCAAAGAAAGTCTTTAAACACATCAGGATATTTTTGTATATTGAAATATCTGATAACAATTCCAGAACTATTATTACTTAAACTGCTTTCATCATGATCTTCAAATTATCTTGAATTACTTTCTGATGTACTGCCAGAGTAAGAAAACCAAGAACAAAGTTTTAAGATATCTTGTTAGTATTTTTACTATCTACAAATTGTCTTAGGATCACTTTCTTATTTACTGCCAGAGTAACAAAGGTCAAGAAAATAGAAATCTATTGTGATATATTTTGTCAGCCAGTCACAAAGGGTTAAAATGGCAAGAAAATATTATTATTATTATGATTTGATATTCTCTCTGACTCTTAGATGATTTGGTCAGGTAATGATGATCATATCTCCACAGCTTATAAATGCAACATTTTCTTCAATACATGAGCTGTTCCTTGATGTGCTGCAATTTGAGTACTTCCAATGATGTCAGGTATTCCCAAGTGATCCTGCATAGCAGAAAATTTCAGTAGTCAGTTTCTTCTTGCTTGTAATAAAGTTCCATAATTCGTTTCCTTCAACCAACAGTCAAGCTATCCAACATCATGTGTCTCCTGTCCACTACCACAGTTTCACTGCTTTGTCGCCTAGGTAAGCACTTTTTATAAAGTGACAGGTCACATTTGCATAGGTGGAAAGAGAGTCTCGCAAAAGTATTTCTGAGATCTTTTGTTTCTTAAATATATGACTCGTAAAGCTGCTATTTTTTTTTTTGGATACTTTACACACAAGACACATTTGAATCTGTTTTCACACAAGAGGTAAACCATTTTCCCTAGTGTTACAGTTTTCTGGAAATAGTCCCAAGTGTGTCAACCACAAAAGCGAAAACTTGAGCTGTTGCTTGATATATTTGTCTGATTTGTCCTGCCAGGTTTTGATACCTCTGTATTTTTGTTCTGCCTTCACAATGTTCTTATCCCAAGGTACCGCAAAGCCTATCAAGATCCATTCATTGCTGATTTTGTGCACATGTTAGACATCAGGGTGATTACTTTCCAGGTGCTTGTCTATTGTATCCCATATGAACTTCACTTGTGCATTTTTGGCTAGAGACAGTAGTGAGTGCTTGTATGACATCTCTGCACATTTGAGGCCATACTTCCTGCATAGTTCCCAGTGCATTCTGAGAGCGGCTATTGTCATGGCCTGATCTGTAGTTATTATTATTGTGCGTGATATCATCTTGCCAGAGTGTAATTTTAAGTACTTAATTACCAAGTTCCCTCCTGGGTCATTGAGTGAAAAGGTGTTGTGAAAGGCAGAAGGATACCTGGAAATAATTCCAAATGTACTGACCACAAAAGGGACAACTTCAGCTGCTGCATGGTATATTGCTCTGATTTGCCCTGCCAGATTTTGATACCTCTGTATTTTTTCCTGCTTCATCTTCACACTGGTTATTATTATAATACTCTGGTGTTGTACCCTCTGTGACTGTTAGAATGAACAGTACAACATTAGAAAAAAAAGAAATAAAAAAAGAAACTGAAAAAAGAAAAGAAGAAATAAAAAAGAAATGGAAAAAGAAAAAAGAAATAGACAAAAGAAATGGGGAAAAAATAGACAAAAGAAAAAAATAGAAAAGAAAGAAAAAGATGGTGAAGAAAAAAGGAAAAAGAGTTCAACATGATCATTGAAGCTTTCACGGCTGATTTCTTTGGAAAATTAACTCCCTGAGGGGTGGGATGCAAATTCAAGTCTCATTGGAAGTTGCTACTTCATTTCCAATTTTCTGCTCTAGAATTTGAAGAGTCTATTTTCTTAAAGTGTTGCTCAAAAGAAACAGTAAATAAATTTAGTAATAAAACAGCATCAATGAGATGAAGTTGTCAATTCTGCAGAATAGTGTAAAAAAATAAAAATAAAACAAACTTTTTAATGAAGAGCTTTCAACTCCCATCTATTCTTTTTTCAATGTTCCAAAGCATCTATGGATCAACAAGTCCCAGTCATATTCTATATGACTATTTTAAAAAATCAAGAGTGAGCAGGATGTAAACCTGAGGTTTCATAGTTGAATGGCAACACCTGTTAAGCCCAACAGGGGGTCACAAGGTTAGCACAGAGTTTTGGGGGAGACAGACAAGGACTGGACATGACATGCATGAGAAAGGATGTAAATTTTTTTCTAGGTAAAGAACATCTCAGGAACTAACAGACACATGGAGAAATGTCTATGACTGAAATGTTGTGCCAAAATATTATTGAGAGAATTATTTGGAACAAAACCACATAGAATGTATGAGGAAAAGATGGATTATCTGACATGATATATCACAAATTTCTTTACCTTGGATCTTTTTACTCTGGCAGTGAATTGGATAATGATTTTCAAAGATTGTAAGAGCAGTTATTTTCCTAGAGCAACCAATGAGACATATTAAAAGAAAATGATTTTTTTTTGTTCTAGAGTTGGCGAGATATTTGTGGTGGCGAGATATCTTATGAGGAATTTTTTTGTCTTTGGTCTTCTTACTCTGGCAGTGAATCAGAGTAATTGTGGGGCTGATTTTGATTTAATTTGTTTAAGAGCATATCAACTCCTTATAGCTCATTTAATGCTGAAATTTAATTTTCTTGGTAGCTTTGAAGTAATAAAAATATGATATATATATTATTCTGCTTTTACAGTTGAATACATGGAAGATGATACTCAGCTTTTGTGCATATACATTTTTGATTGGTTCACAGGACTTATTTGACCATTCCATTTCTTCACCTACATTTAGGAATGATGACCTTTTGGCCTCTTTTATTTATTTCATTTTTTTTTCTTATCTTTTTGTTTTTATTTATTTATGGCAAACCAAAATGGGTTGCCAAATTTTAGCTTTCTATTTTTTTATTTTTGAAATAGTGAACTTTTTATTTTTCTATCACTACAATAGCAATTGATTATTCTGCTCAAGTAACATCATTTTAAAAATAGATAAAAGTGTTACTGTAAAATTGAATTAATTAGGAAAATTTGACCTGTGCACAAACAACAGGTCTGAATGAATCAGCATAGTAGTAAAACTTTTTTTTTACTAAAAATATTTCTTTTTTCGTTTATTGTTACAAGCAATTAAACAATCATCAAAACCCCATTTGTTAGTTAATACTAGTGGAATTGATTACTAGAAGTGGTGATATGTGTGTTTTATGTTGTAGTTTTATTGAAGTTATATTTTGGAATACAGTTTGATTTCTGTAAGAAATTGTAGGAAATTATATGTATTAATGGATTAGGATATTATATGGATTAATGTCATGAAAGAGTTCTTTCATGTTGGCTGTTTGTTTGGTTGATTTTGTAAAGCGGTATATAAAACTTTATGGATTATGTAAAGTCGAATATTTTTAACAAAGTTTTATGGCTTCAACTAAATATATTTTGAACGCAATTGTATGCCTTCAATTACAGATAAAATGTATTGTTGGTAATTTTAATACAAATATGTATTGTCGGTAATTTTTTATATGAAAATGAATTCCTGGTATTTTTCTATAAAAATGTATTTTTTATACTTTCATAGTGTTTTGTTTTTGTTTGAGGGGGGCACTATTTGCACGTAGTTGGGACCCTAACAGGTGCTATTATCCTAGGTCAAGGTGAAGCTGGGAAAAACAGCAACTAAGAGGTTGTTCCATGCTCCTCAAAACCTCTAATATTCCGATCAGAGGCCTGGCTTCCAGATGTAGTTTATCGACATACCCAGGACCATTGTGGGGCTGGGTTATACAGATTCAGTGGAAACAAGTTTTTGAGCAGTACTCATTACAAATAGAACAAGATGTCCATAGACATTGACAGTGGAATGAGAACAAAACCCCATCAATTAAATAAAGTCTATTGCTATGAATTTTTGAATTACTTACTCTTGGAATTTGCCAGCTTGGGCAGAGAAATTGACAACAGGATAAAACACCTCAAATTGTAAGCTTCTCATATAAATATTATTTTGTGCTAGTTTTAGGGAAAAAAGTCATTTTTCTCTTTAATGATGATACCTTTCTCTGTGGAAAAAAAAAAACACTGCAAACTTGGACCTTCATGCGTTCATTGACTGTGAACCTTTAATTGTTCAATTCACACTCCTCTACAGTCTTTTGAACAGGACTAGAGGTTTATCACTTGTTTCTTGTTTAAGATTGAGTTTCTGGTTGTTTCTAAATTCTACTTCAACTCTATAATTCTAATGATTTTGCATAAACTCTGGAATTTATACTATTATTGGGTTTCTGGTTCCTTATAAAGTCTTTTCACCTACAATGGCCACCTTGTGCGTTAGTGGCATTTATCATTTTGATTGGGGTGAATTGATTTAAAAATAAAAAAACCCTGCAAAAAAAACAAAGTGTCAAAAGGATGATTTTCCCTTGACATCACTATTATTTTAACTACTCCTCAGCAATGTTTATTGTTTCAAAAAGTCATGATTAGAATTGTAATAAAACCTAAAGATATGAAAGTTAATTTATACATTTTTTGTTGAGAATTTGCAACAAAAATTTAAGCACTATTAGATCATTTATTTCAAAGAATAATTTTACATTTGCAACATTCTAAAAACTAAAACAATGCAAATTTATAAAGAAATAAATATGAAAACAATTTTTATTCATAAATTTATAAACATTTACTAAATTATTAAAATATGTAAACCAACTATAAGGAAATCTTTATTATTTACCATTTTATAAAGTTTGAATAAATTGGCAATTGGCCAATATTTTGCCAACCATTCTGGTGGGATGGAAAGATAAGAGGAAAAAAGTCAAATAGTTATGTCCTGACCCCCAAAAGAAGAGGTATTGAGCAAAATTTCATGGGAAAATTAGCCCAGGGGGAGGTGTTGTAATGGAATGTCCTACTCTCCCTATCGCCAATTGTGGACTGACTATATCAGTAGATATATATAGTGTGCACAGGCTATACCTGAGGGCTTGCTTCAGGAATTACTAGCCTGCTAACCAATTCCTGTCTTTCAGTAGTGTACTCCCTTTTACAATAAACCTCTCTTTCTCTTATCTACACCTGTGTTGCTGTTCCTTTCACTCAAATACCACCTTTGTCTGTTTGTAACCTTCTTTAAGGATAAAACACATTCCAATAAACAATCTAATGAATATATAGTGTAAATAAGCAATTTAATAAATAAATAGTGTTTAATATTTTTGTTGTCCATTCTCAAGAACAAAAAATATGTATAAATTCACTTTCATTATATTTAGGTTTTATTACAATTCTAATAATCAATTTTTGAAGCAATAAACATTACTGAGGGGTGAAGGTAGTTAAAATTATAGTGGTGTCAAGGGGAAAACCATCCTTTTGACACTGGGGGTGGGCATGATAGTCAAAGTTTGCCAAAAAAACATTAAAATTTATTCTATTTTGTAGCATCACAATATAAAACATACTTTTTATATTGTTAGGACATGTTCATTTAAAAAATATCCATTTTTGTTCATACTAAATACAGTAAACCCTTGATTTAATGGACTCTGGTCTAAGTGATACTTATATTTTAGGTATCACTTTAACCCTTATATAATAGATTTTCAATTGAATGGCTCTTATCACAAGTCTTAAAATGGACATTGGCTCAGCTATATTTTGAAAATTACCTTTAATTTTTCTTTTATAATAAGCAATATTTTTAAATTACGTGTAAAATAGTTTTTTTTATGTGAACATGGTTTCTCAATGATAGATTTTGATAAGTTTTTAAGTCACTACTAAAAATGTTATAATTTTATATTGTACAGTATTGTATATGGTAATAAAACTTTTTTTTACATAAAAAAATAACTTCCTAGGTTTTTTTTTTTGTGTCATGTCTCTTCAGGACATGGGTGATCATGGCTCTTCACAACTTCCTACAATTTGTTCCACCAAATTCATGTTCTGCCATCCATTTACAAAAGCTTATTAGATAGGTTTCTCACTGTTTTCCTCTTTCTCTTGCTTGCCCGTGAGTGTCGAATTATCCAAGCCTTTTTTTTATCAATATTTGTTCCAGAAATTTCAACTCTAGCATTTTTGTTTCTAATTTCCTTAAACCTCCCTTGTTGCTCACATGCTTCATCCATAGTATTTTCAGTATCCTCCTGTAGAACTACATCTGTTGCTTTAAGTCTCCTCTTCATCTGTGAGGAAATTATGCAGCATTTGCTGCCATATGGGAGGATTGATATTACATAATAGTTATTTAATAGTTATTTAATAGACTCTTGATGTTTTTAATAGTTATTTAATAGTTATTTAATAGACTTGATGTTTTTAATAGTTATTTAATAGACTTGATGTTTTTAATAGTTATTTAATAGTTATTTAATAGACTCTTGATCTTTTTTGACACATATCTCCCTCTATAAGTCTGTTAGATTGAAGGTTTACTGTATTGGCAAATAGAAGAGCTTTTCTTTTTATAAAAAAGAAAATCATCCTTTATGCTATGGAATCACCTGTTTACTAATAAGATAATAAAATATACACTTAATAATATTGTTAATTTTACAGGTTCTCACAAAGGAACTGGAATGAGCCCCCTGTGTTGGATTGTGCCAAAAGAACAATCTTTATTTCAAATCTGTAACTGCAAATACACGAAAGACCCACCATTTTGTGATGCCACTCATGTTAATCTTCCTTGTGAAGTTTTGGAAAGACAAGCAAATTGCTCGAAAAAAACAGCTCATGTTGACAGCTGCAAACTGTGTACAAAATGTGGATGGGTGCCGGACTTTTGACCAGAGAATAATTTTAGTTTGGTGGAGGAATATTTGTTTGGATTTAGTTTTCATAGTCTCCTACAGAATTTTCTAGTAAGGAAGACAATGTTATTAAATGGATATAAAATGCATATAAAAAAAAATATATGTTTCAGAAGTTAATGAAAAAAAAAAGTTGAAGAGAATTTATTTACATATGAATATAATTTATTTGGCATGAATTCAGAGATTTTGATTGAAAAACAAAAATATAATCATGTTTATCCATGTCAAAAATGATAGCAGATATTGTCTTTCACATGTGAGTATTGTAAGAAGAGCCAGTACAAGGGAAACAACTCTTTGCAAACGGTTACAGACATGTTATATCATCTGGTATATTATGTAGTAGGAAGTTTAAACACCTTTTTATACTTTGGAGAAATAGTTTAAAAAAATTTTTTTGTTTCTTTTATCCAATATAAACTGACATAATCGTGGTTATCAGACTAGTCAATCAAATATGGAAGCTAAAAAGAGTTTTCCTTCAATTGCAATTCTTCTTCCATGTGCCATGCCTCTAGTTTGTTTTCTTTGGAAAGTTAGTGGAGTGGTTTCCCATTACCTGTTTAAGATTTGGAATTCAGAATTGTCTTTCTAGACTAGCCACAACCCAAGTTAGCATAGATATTATAGTTACATGAAGCAATTTCAACTGTAAAATGATAAGACCTAACTGCGAATAATATTAATATATTAGAGCATTTCCATCTTGTATGATTCTGTCTGGATGAAATGTGTCATGGTCATGTCACAATCCCTTTTTTAATTAATAAAAACGTTTTCAATAAATGTTTTACATTAATATGTAAAATTGTATCTATTATGGCATTTACATAAAGAAGGTAACAATTTAATTTCCAGAATGACCCTGTGAATTTATCTGGTGAGAGAAATGCTCAGAAAATGCATTTCTCAGAATTCACTTAGGAGTTGTCCATTCTATCTATAATCCCTTTTTCTGCCGCCTACACCTAGTCATGTAACCATATTTAGTGGTCCACTTCTCAGGGTCTTAGGATGACTTTTAATCACAGGACTAACTCTGTGCTGGTAATAAGTAATGATTAAGACTGTATTATATAAACTTCCAGGCATTTCTATCTGAAGATCTCAAATTAGCTGCAACTGTAGATTTGGCTTTTGTTTTTTTTGTTTTTTTGAAATGAAATTATTTTGAATGAATTTTTCCTTATTAGCTTTAATATTTTTACAAAAATGTTATGCCTATTTCATTTTTTACTGTTGATTTGCTACAGGATTTGATTCAAAAAGTGATTATAGATATTTTCAGAAATAAATTATTTGACTGTTACTTAGTTTATTTCCATTGGTATGTATCTTTTTTCTTGTTTGTTTAAACTTTTGTTTGTTCCTTTTAGACTTGAAAGTAAAAAGTGATTTGTCAGATACCAAACTATTTTATCTGTTTCTCTGTATTTATTCCCACTCTAGAATAAGGAATCACAACTATGACAGACATACAAAAAGTTAATCAGATGGAAGTAGAATGCTTCCTTTATTCTTTTTACCCTTGAGTAAAATATTTTTTTTTAATTTTTAGTGAAATATATCACTCTGCAACCTCTAAGCTATACATTATCAATATCAACATTGATGAAATATCTTATTGACTTCCAGAACAATAATTGTTTTTATTGCATTCATCAAAATGTGCTGTCTTGATTCACCAATTAACTGACAGACTAAGAAGACAAAGAGATTTTTTGCAAGATATCTCATCAGCTGTTCCAGAATGATCATTTCTTTTACTGCCTTCATTATAATCTATGAATTGTCTTAACTCACTAATTCATTGCCAGAGTAAAAAGACCTAGGGAAAAGTGAATTTTTAGCAGACCAAATGTTATCATTATGTATAGAAAAGGTGTCTCCAATGACCAGCCTCAGTTTCATGTACACATTGTGTACACAATACTCAGTTGTCTGATCATTGGATTCGCCCACCTGACAATTGTGTAGAAAATGTGCACATAAAATTCTGAGTTGAGGTCGACTGTTGGAAATACCTCACCCATGTGTGTACACATCTTGGGATATTAAAACAAAAACATTAAAAAATCACTACACGATTGCTATTATGTTTCAATACTACAAATGTATCTCATCAGACGATGATAAACTACTGGTGAGTGAACAATTAATTTAATTTTAAAAGCTGAATACTTCTTTTTTTTGCGGGGAAAAAACAGAATTAAAAAGAGGCTTGTGAGCTTTACCGTGATTAACCAATCAAATGTGACCTACATTAAATTCAAATTCAGCCCCCAATTTTTTTTAATTTAGGTCATGACCTGTGTTATGGATAGTGGAATTATACTCCATTTGTTCTCATTTTACCTGTATGTATATATATATATATATATATATATATATATACAGGGAATGCGAAAGTAAGTATACAGTAATGAAAAAAAGCGGCCACAAAATGTATTGTATGTTTAAACAAATATATTATTAATAAACATATCATTCCCCTCAAATGTTCAAAAAGTTGTTCTCACAAGTACAGCCCATACTTTACTGAGGGCTTTATCTATGTAAAATATTTTTATTTTATTTTTTTGTCAGTGGGAAGTGTCATGATGCCATTTCTAACCTTAGTCTCTGGGTGGGATCTGGAAAGAAATGTGTACACACCAAAAATCAAAAGAAATAAAAATAATAATAAATGTCCGGAGATAACGTGACTCAAATGATTCCAAATCTTAACTGAGTGGATATGTTAACATGTTAATATGTCACTATTTACATTATTCAGACTATTGTCCTCATCTTTGTAGCCATATTTATCACAACCTTTTGACCGTTGTACTCTCTGGCCTTCTTCAGGTGGTTGGAATGTTGAACAGGAGATAACTGATATCCATTAAACATGGTACGTGGAACTAGAACAGTCTACCCTAATGAGCGAAATAAAGGGTTCAGTTTGACATTCCAACCACCTAAACAAGGCGGAGCATACAACGGCTGAAACGTAATAAATATGGCGACAAAGATGAGGACAATAGTCCAAATAATGTGCAAAAATTATAATAAATGTATTATAATCAAAATTATGAAAATAAAAATATTAAGAATAATTTTAATGAGTTAAATGAATTGTAGAACCACTATTGTAATATTGGTAATGTTGCTATAATACTGTATATCTACCTTTCCAGCTTGCAGATCCAACAAAGCTGGACAGATCAAAGGGTAGGAATCATACTAAATAGGTACCACACAAAACCATGGGATGCAGCATGGCATGGATTGAATTCAATTTCAATCACAGATGTTGCTGGAAATGCCAACAAATTTCTAGGATCACCTAATTCCCAAAGAGAATTAGTTATGATTAAAGTATTGGCAAACAGTCAGATTTACCACCAAAAGATTTGTTATAACTTTTTTTTTTTTTTTTTAAAGCAATTCACTCCAAGCAAGGTGGGAGTGCCACAAGCACACAAGGGGTTACAGAAGATTGAAAACAAGAGTAAAGAGGCATGTTTGGGGAAAGGATACAGAGAAGGATGGGAAACAAGCTCAGGGTGTCAGATGTTGATTGACATTACACTTGAATATTTGAAGGTTATGGTCATCGGGAAAGCAAGTAAGGGGAAGGGAGTTCCACAGATGGGAAGTGCGAGTGAAGTTTTTTGAGTAGAAGAGACAGTTACATTTAACTGTTTTGACAGTGAAAGGGTGGGACCAAGATGCCAGCCTGGTAGCTCACTTAAATTTGTGCAGTCTGGGAGCCAGCGAAAGTAGCTTGTCGGAACAGTTGCCGTGAAAATACTTGTAGAAGAGACAGAGGGAGGCCATGTCACATCTGTGGGATAGTGATTGTAGACTAAATGTCAGATCAGAACCTATCATCTTGCATATTTGTCTCTGGATTTTGTCGAGGACCTGGAGATGTACAGCAGGAGCACCAGACCATATATGACAGCAATATTCCATGCAAGGACGGATGGTTGTTTTATAGATTTGAAGGATGGACTCAGATGAGAAAAAAACTTTCTAGCACGACACAGAGAGCCAACTTTAACTTTGTGAACTACCAATTGCTATGGATGACTGGGAAGAATGATGTTGTAACGTCAAGCAAATCTGAGTAATCTCAACATCATAATGATGATGATATTTTGATAACTTTTTCTTCTATGTACTATGTCCCTTTATAGCTTTCCATAATTCTGTTTATCTCCCTACTATCCCTCCCAGCATCTGTTCTGCCATCCATTTACACAAGCTTGCTAGGTAGGTTACTCACTGATTCTCTCTCTCTCTACCCATCCTGCAGTCAGTATGTCTTGTGAGTGTTAAATTCTCCAAGCCTTTTTTCCTCATTGTATCCTAGAAATTTCAATTGTCTCTTTCTGATTTTAAGTGTTCTTTTTGTTCCCATTTTCCTTAAAACTTTCTAGTTACTCATGTGCTCCTTCATCCATGGCAATCCCAGCATCCTTTTGTAGAACCACATCTCTGTTGCCTATATTTGGTATTTTTAGTTGATATTTATTTCCTAGAATTTTCAAGACATTGAAAAGGAACTTTTCTTTGTAAGTAATGTAATAAGTAAAATTCTAAAATTACTAAAACTACCAATTTAAAAGTACAAAACAAATTACACATGAATGCAAATGGTTTACTGTTTCATATTTTTATTTCTTATAAAATTAGAAAGATTATTATTTCAAGACATTGAAAAGGAACTATATATGTATATATATTATAGTAAGAAAAGAAAGAACAGTAAGATATATAATCCAGTGTTCTTATTGATATTTTTATTTTTACAATTATATATATAATTCACACACACATGCATTTCAGAAAAGTACATGCTTTTAGTTTTAATATTTGCTGTTAACTGTTTAATTTATGATTAGAAAATTACTTTTCAGTATCCTTTCTGTTATATAACTAAATTTATTTTAGGCTCTGTTGGTGGGGCCCCAAATATGCTGACTGCATCCCCTGCAGAAGACTAAGCCTGTCCTCTCCCCAGCAGTCAAGCTACTATGTAGATGCTTGCAGGATTTGGACTTTGGCATAGACAATTAATGTTTATCTGTAAACTCAAATATAAACACAACCAATGTTTACCTATAGACTAAAGTCTAAATTAAAAAAACAGTTTTTGATATGAGATAAATAACTCAACAGGTGTTGGTATGTTGTGAAATCCACCAACCCATCCTAATGTAAATTTATGTTTTTATTTTCAGGCAGGTGCGTCACTGTTTTTATCTCCACCTTTTCTTTCTTGGCAGATTTCTGCCTAAATTTGTTGACTTCTGTTGTTGGTGGCCGCTGGATAACTTCACCCAATATGAAGTGGTTAACTCAAAATATTAACCACTAAGTGATACCTGTTTTCCTTTATATTATTGTTTTAGGCATAGATCAACAACCATGAAGCAGTTAAAAGAAATAACTTATCAGATATACCCTTGTGCAAACTAATTGAAACAATATGAATAATTCTGTTATTATTTACATTTATTTCATATTTTTCCAATGAAACATGTCCCAGTGCACGTGTTAGTACTTCGTATTTCCATTCCCCAAAGTTGTTCCTTGCAGATTGACCACAGATTCTTGATTGGATTTAAATCAAGAGAGTTTCTAGGAGAGTCTACAGTACTTTGATTGATCACTGGTAAGGCTTGCCAATGTGTTTGTCCAGCGTTACAATTATTGTATGCTTCCTTGAAATAACGTCCATCACTGACAATAGACATGGGACAACTAATCGACAGTCAAGACAATAGTGTCTGGGCGTGCTGAAAATCTGATTCAATCATGGAGGACACAATATTTTTCAAGGCCAATCAGATTTCATCACTCACCCCAAAAATAAATTCATATTACTGCACATTACTGCAAATGACCTAATCTGAGGAAAAATAGAAATCGATTACACACTGTCATTCCTGTGGGTCTAAAACTGACTATTTGGTGAAAGAAAGGAAACTAAAGCAGTTGTTTCAATTAATTTGCACAAGGGTGTATATATCTGCTCTTGTATATATATACCATGCATCTACAATAAATAAATAACTTATCAGCTATATATTACTTTCTATGAACTGATATTGCAGTTAGTAGCATTTGTTTATAGTCTAGTGCTGGATTTATATATGGGTTAGTATGGGTTGCAGCCCAGGGACCCCAGGACTAGAGCAGCCAGCCCCCTCTCCCCGATTATTAAAAAGATTAAGGATATGTGAAGAGGAGATTTATTTATTTTTAGATTTAATAAGGTTCTTTTGAACTAATTTGAAACAATTCAGAGTATTTGGGCCCATTCTAGTAGGAGTGGCTCTTTTAAATTTGATTTAACCTATCATGAAGTCGCTAATGACATAAATTAGTTGAGTTCCAAAACCATTAAAAATTTTAGTTGAAGTATATCATGTTTTACACCAAAAAAACATTAACTAAAAATATATATTTTTTTTTTTTTTATAGACATGGGGGTGGAGAACATACATAATGAATAGGCCCCAAATTCTATTATGCCAGGGGTCTCTTAAGGCCTAAATCTAGCCCCGATAGTAGCCTTTTCTCTTGGTCGGAAGATTGGCCATAACCCTCAGTTTGAACACCCTATAAAAAATTTTTCCTTAATATTTAACAAGTGGCAAGTCAAATTTTCATAATTTGTCAAGTTGCTTTCTGAATACCTCTATCAAGTAACTAAAAGGAGTTTCTAGTTTTAGTCATATTTACCTGAATTACAAGCAGGTGACTATAATGTAAAGGTTGTAAGATTTATGATAGAAATGTTTGTAGAGATCACAGTAACATTCTTTTTCATAGTGTAGGAATTACCCTCACCTAGTTTACCAAGGCACCCACTGGATCGAATTGTTGCATGACTATAAAAACAAAGGACATAACATTCTCTCTGGTTCTCTCTCTCTTTCGCTCTTAAATGTAGCAGGATCAACATGTGCCTTGTCTCTGCTGGGGAAAAATTTCTTTCCCTTAGGTGAACACCTACCAGATTTAACTCATACACACACATACACATTTGTTAACAGCAAAGTATATAATGTTTTTCTTCCTTTTCAGCTATGTGTGTACACACAAGTATATTTTCTGTCTTCTTTGTATTGGTATTCTTTATTTAATTTACTACATGTACACTACTTAAAAATACATATATGTGCATCCATATGTGTGGGTGCATGCAGTATATATTGTATATCGTTGTAGCATACCTACGGATGATAATGGGTATGTCCCCATTCACATAAATACAGTAGTAAATACTGTATTATATCTGTTGTTCTTGTCCTAAGTATTACCATTCATTACCAACCTTTGTGTGATTATTCTATTCAGTAACCTTCCCTAGGTTACAACATATATATTTTTTTCTGTTTTTTTTTTGAATTTGTAGGTCTGATGAATTGGATCGTATTTACGATTCCAATGGAATAAATTATGACCATGGAATATTAGTGTTTAAGCCTTTTTATTATATATATATATATATATATATATATATATATATTAAAACATAAAAAAAAAATAACCCCATAAACCCAACCTACCATAATTAATGCCCTAAAAATAAAGAAAAAAATCTCTTTACCATTTAAGCACTAGTTTATATATTAATAACAAAGCACAGACACAAGCTTGTGTACATGTGTTTTTATACATATATGTGTATGTGTGTGCATGTGTATATATGTATATGCATGTATGTGTGTGTGTGTGTGTGTGTGCATAAACATGAATAAAGGTATATTTCTTTCCCTAGGTGAACACCTATCAGATTGTATATTGTATATACATATATATATATATATATATATATATATATATATATATATATATAACAACAAATAACAATAAATAAAAATTTAATTATAAACCTAACAATTAATACCCTAATAGTACTTAAGATACCACAAAATCAGATAAAAAAATGAAATAATATCCAAGTGAGGACATATATAAATATTTACCTTATCATTTAACCATTAAAAATTAATTATTTATGTAAAAGATGAAATACAATTTTCTGCAAACAATTAAAAAATGACGTCTGTCTTAAAAAAATGGAAGTCAAATGACAACAATTGAAAAAAAAGGTTATGGATTGAGTGTAACCTGGAAAAAAAAAATGACGAAAAGGACAAATAATCATGACATTCTACACATACAAACATCCATGTGGATGGGTGCATGGGCTCACGTGCCAAACACGCACATAAAAGATAAAAATAAAAAAAAACTTGCACTAAAGATAAGTACATATAAAAAAAAAGAAATTGAGAAGTAGTCAGTTGCCCCCTTATGAGTGGACCGAGTAATTCCTGGAGGGTCCATCTATGAAACTCTGGAATCGGGATGATAAAGGTAACATCAATCAGTTAAGTGACAAACCTTTTTTTTGTATTATATATATATATATATATATATATATATATATATATATATATATATATATATATATATATATGTGTGTGTGTGTGTGTGTGTGTGTGTGTGTGTAAAAATTCTTCCATGTCTTGAAATTTATTCCTTCTGAAAATATTGAATTCAATTTTTTTTTTGAAAGTTTTCAAACTTTTTCCATTATAAACCTGTAGGCATATAGTGGTGTGGAACAGGGGTGAAAATGAACAATTGATTTACCCATGCCAAGATTAATGAAATATGATAATGACAAGGAAAATCATGGGTAATTCTAACAAAATAAAGAATTTATTAACTAATTTACATGCTAGAAGCTGTGTCAGTAGCTTGTTTCAGAAAAATAAATCAGAATTCTTAAAGTCCATAGTTTTAATTGTCATGAAGAGGAAATGTTTATACAATAGATTAAATGATCTGATACAAAATAATATTAAAAAAATGTTTAAGACAAAGGTAAAAGAGTTCATTGCTCACCAAAGGAATATTTGCTTTGGATACGTTCAAAAAATAGATGAAGAGAGATAGTTTGAAATACTTAGCTTTTTTTTCTCTCTGCCTTTATTCAACTTTCTTTGCCTATTTATATCAAAAAGCGATTTTTTATTTGGCTTGTTACTTTTGAAAATAGTGGAGAAAAGGTATATATTTTAATTACTTATTCATCACACATTTGCTTTTAGTCATGTCACTTTATGAACACGAGATATTTCCTTTGATCACAACAGCCATAACCCTCCTATGAACCAGTAATAATACAAAGTATTTGTTTTACTATGTGTACACCAGTGTGATCACTATCACTATTCACTTTCTCCCAAATATGAATGTGCAAGAGTATAGTAGCATTATAAGTGAATTTAGGTTGTGGCAGGAAGGAGTATACACATGGTATCATGGGTAAAAAGAAACCTGTATTCTCTGGTCAAGACATACTGTATTTGGTGACATTTTTTTAAAAATTGCCTTGCATCTTATATGCTAAGTTCAGATCTCTCATTGATTCATTTTTATCCCCAATGCTCATGATTGTAAGCTATAATTTTACTTCCGATAGTCACTTCTATTCTAGCTAGCCCACATAGTATTATTTGCTCAAATTATTATTATTATCATCATTAATACTGGAAAAGGAATTATCATATCAAAGTACAAGAAACTGTCATGCATCTTACATTTTCTACACAAACCAGATGTTGGCCACTTGACAACCCCTGTAAATATGCCTTTTGCACATTGGCTCCACAAATACAACTGCTTTAACCAAAAAAAAAAAAAAATATATTATGACCAGTAAGAGTCACTTCCACTCAAAAAACCAAAACCTTAATTTCAAGCCAACTGAAAATTATATATACCCAAATTCAAACAGATCCAACACAGACCAGGGTTTGATGTCAATGTTGATATGCTGAGAGAAAGATGCCACTGACGACAACCACCACAACCAATATCCCTTTTGCTTCTAATTTCACCAGTCTCTCCCTTTGTTGCCTTAGCAACAGAAAGAAGTTACCAGTTTTTGTATATATGAAAATAAATTATATATTTACCTCTGCTCAATGTCCTCTTTTGTTTGATGCTTAGATTTATGTTTGTTGAGGTGGAGAAGGAATTAATCATCACAACAGTAACAACAACAAGGTTTTATCTTCCAGGTTACCCATTTCTGCCTCCGCAACACAACATTCGTCTGTAACATTCATCATATCTAAATATGTATCAGCTGGAAACTACATAAGAAAAAGTCATAACAGGAAATACCAGTAAAGGTAAAACACTTACTGGGAGACAACATAGAGAAATATGTCTATCATATGACACTATTTACATTATTTGGACTATTGTCTTCATCTTTGTTGCCATATTTATGACAATTTGTGATAAATATGGCAACAAAGATGAGGACAATAGTCTGAATAATGTGAATAGTGTACCTCATCTCAGAAATATAGACATTTATCATATGAAGTGGCCAAAAAGAATGTAGGATATTTTTCTATTGTGATTTCTTGCATTATGTTCAGCTGTAATACTAGCTTGCTTTTTATATACAGTAAGGTTTTCTGTTATGACTAAAGTGATTTTGCAATGTACTGATAGCTTACTTTAAGCACCACATGATTAAATGCATAAAATCTCTTTTCCTGAATATGCTCATCTAAAATCCAGGTATGCCTAATATGTGCATGTATGTTTTATGCTGTAAAATATTGTAGTTCTGAATATCATTTCCTGGTCCTGTTTTCTTTCTCATACTTGATCTATGTGTGCCTTTGTATTCATAGACGGAAAGATGCTTAGACTGATTCCAAACAAGAGTTCTGATAAATGGTGTTCAACAACTGTGTTTCGATTGAATAAAAAGTACCTATGATGCTTTTTTTATTCAATTTCTGTTCTTACCAAATTACTCTTCTTCACTTGATTTTTGGTTTTTAAAGAATAAAAGCTTTTTTTTTTACAGTACAAACTCCAGGAATCACTTAAAGTAGATGGTTACAGAGAAAGAGGTACAGTTTATGTGAATATGTGAGGAAGATAACAATTAACCCTAGACTTGAACAGGTTAAGAATGTAGTGATTGAGAAAACATCCTCTTGGGAGTTGGTTCCACAGAGTAGCAGTTTGCAGGAAGAAGTGGCTTGAGTGGAACTTACATCTCACTAATGGAATACAAAGGGAATGAGGGTGGTTCGCTACAATGTGCATAGTATGACAGGCCTTAATAGTTTTGTCAGATTTTACACGAGTATAACATAGTGGTTAATGTATATGTACCATTAATTGATATTATGCTAGGTTTCAAATACTTGTCATCTCTAAGACTAAAAAAAGGAATGAAGAGAAGATCAGTTTAAATCTTAAGAAAAACAAATTATTTGTTGAATTTGTATGTTTGAAAAATAAAAATAAATTGTAATGTGTCAGAAAGTCAGGCTTCAGTTGTGTTATATGCCAATATCATTGCTAACAATTAGATCCCCTTACCCATTAGTTTATTGTAATGTCCCTATCAGACATCCCATAATTCCCTTATTCAGTAATAATGTAGATGTCATACAACTAACATGTATTTGCTGTTCATCTATGTTAACTCAAGTGAATTAAATAGCAGTCTGCAACAGTAGAATCTCATATAAAAAGTTATAAGGCATTTAGTTATCAATTTATGCTATTTAGATCATTTGGACTGTTGTCCTCATACTTATTGCCATATTGACAATGTTTCAGCCATTGTAAACTTCTGCCTTCTTTAGGTGATATATGTTGGTTATTCGAACTGAACCATTTATTTAGTCCACGTAGGTAAATTTTTCTAATTCCACATGCCATAGATAACATTTCTGTATAACTAAGTTTCAGTTAATTTCCTTTTCGTAACTAAACTCTCCTTGTTCTCTCTGCCTTGGCCAGATATTGAACTCATAACTTTGGATCAAGTCACTTTTTGGATTACTTCAATCCTCTTTCTCTTTCACAATTTCAACCCTCTTTCACTTTCACAATTTATATTGCTCAAAAATAACAAAATGATTTAACTCAACTTTGTGAGTCATTGGATCCCTAGTTGGAACCTGTGTTGTGGATTTGGATGAGCCTGCAGCAAAGAAAAAAGCTTTTTAAACATAAAAATATAAGATATTTTTATTTTTGTTTTTTAACTAAATTTTTCTTAGCATGTGTGATGGTTAAAGTTCTCATATTTGTCAGGATACATTCCTTTCTTTGTAATTGTTTTTCAAAATGAAAATGATTTTTTTTGTATGCATGTGTAAGAAATAAGAGGCAAGGAGGAAAGTGTAAGTGTCCTGTAGCTTGCTGAATAAGACAGGTGAATATATGAGGGAAATTTGATTAAGTCGAGCATCCATGACTTGTCGGTTGTCTCTCCTTCTCATTTGTCTGTCTGGAAATTTTGCTTAAATACGCTTCAAAGTAATCATGAAACATGTTCTTTATTGTTGGCAGGAATGTGACCTTTTGGTTGAAAAATGTTAAATATTTGTTTTCGAAGCATTCATTTTTTTTTTTTACCAGAAATAAGCGCAATGTTCCAACTCAGAAACCATTTTTTTCTCATTTAGTGTCTGTCTTGCTGTTGATTTTTGTCTTCGCTCTACACCTGTTGCTAAGGAATTTGCAGAGTTCACCATACATGGCACCAAACTCAGCTGTGTACAACTACTTTCTCTTTCTCATATCAATGGTTAAAAATAGATTTGAGTGAATGAAACCTGTACATTTTAGCAGCGACCATCTTTCTTTGAATGTTGTGAATTGATGCTACAGAATCATGAATAAAGAACTGTACCAGATAACAGAAGCCACATCACTTGAGGACTTTCATAAGCAGCAACAACTAAAATAGATAGCACATATAGCTCAAAGAGAAAATAGTGACATAATGAAAATGTTGATGTTCTACACTACATCAAACAAAAGGTTAGGTAGGAAAGCCTTGTCGAGAGAGACAAAATTTTATCTCCCCTTGACCATAACAAAAATTAGCAATAAATATTAATAAATATTCACAAGCATCAAAATAGTCACTTGATCTGATGAGACATCATTAGGCAGGGAAATTCAATCTTTCTCTTTTTGCTCCTTGAAGTTACAGAAACAGGATGCAAAATTTCAGGTTCTTAACAACCACAACAAATAGTACTGCCTTTATATTCTTTTTTGTACCCAGTTTTTAGCAAGTACATATATACAAACTGTGTATTAATAATTTCCAATATATATATATATATATATATATATATATGAAGAAAAATATACGGAAAAAACAAACTAAAATCCTAATATGCAATTATGCTGTTTTAATGTTAATATAATGTCAACGTTGGATGTTTCGGTCTAATAGACCATCTTCAGGACATATTCATAAAACATAATTAACATTAGACCATATTCAATTCAACATGAAAAAGACGATGAACATAAGAGCACATTGAATTGAATATGGTCTAATGTTAATTATGTTTTATGAATATGTCCTGAAGATGGTCTATTAGACCGAAATGTCCGACGTTAACATTAATTTAACATTAAAACAGCATAATTGCATATTAGGATTTTTGTTTGTTTTTTGCGTATATTTTTCTTCACACTGTCGGATCTATATCCATATATTTGCTTATATATATATATATATATATATATATATATATATATATATATATATATATGAGTAATTTTTTTATGAAGACTTTTGTGTTTTGTTTGAACTTTTGGTGTATTTATATTGTTCATACACCTCAAATTAAGTCTATGCTATATATACTCACACAAATATATTTGGTGACCACGACAAAAAATACATTTTGATAACCTGACACAAAAGAGAAAAGACAAATCCATAACAACATATTTGTTGAATTCCTATATATATATATATATATATATATATATATAATACACATAATACAAAAAAAATAAATAAAATGGAGCAAGAGCAATATGAGCTGACTGTCCTACAAATAACAATAAAGACACCTGGATTTATGCAAACTAATATTACCACTTGGTTTGCAATTATTGAATCTCAATTGTATCTGAGAAATGTAACTTTGCAAATTACCAAATTTTATAATGTTTTTGTGTCTCTACCTCTGGAAGTAGTGGTGAAAATAATGAGCAACATTTTGGATACCCAAAATTATAATGAGTTAAAAAAGACTTTAATTGAAACCCATGAACAAAGCCAGGACTGCTAGATAAATTAATGTCTACCTCAATTATTACAGGTCAACGATCAATTTACCTTCAGGAATTGTTGATTGCAAAAAGACTAGATATAGGCAATGACATAGTTTTATACAAATTTTTATGAGCATTATCATCTTCCACCACCCCCATGTTAGCAACACAAAAGATTTAAACCCAACCAGGCTTGGATGATTGGCAGACAAATTAATACCTTTAATACAAGGCACTGCTAAAATAAGCATGTATAACCAAATTTATATGAAAGAAGTACCTACTAAAACCTTGGCAATACCTTATGGTCTCAAACCTTTCTAAAAGAGACAATTACAAAAAATATGTAGAGCACACATTTATTATACGAATACAGTGTGTTCATGTAAATCCTGGTGCAAATGGCCAAACAAGAAAAGAGACTTGACATAACAACTAAGTTTGTGCTCAACTTCAGCGCCAAATGAAGTGGGGAAACTAACTGGGTGGATGACGAATGCCAAGTCTACCATTAATACAGATACCAGCAATATTGGGGACAAAAAAGTTTTCATCCATAATAGATATCAATGTCAGCTTATCTATCATTCTACTGCAATAATTTATCAACAGAGCCCAAACTAACGAGGCTACAGGCTCAGACATGCTGCTATGGGCAAATTAAAGCTGAGATATGTCTATCGACCATTCGTAGTAGTGGACATTCAACACCCCCTACTAGGATTTGACTTCCTAAACAATTTGGTTTATTGATAGATTGCCAACAGAGAATGATCAATGATCCTGCAACATCGTGTTCAAAGAAACTACAAACATTCAACAACTATCAGCTTAATCATGAATAATATGCCTGATTTCATTAGAGGCTTTATAAAAATATCCCCCACATACCAACCCAGCAAACACATATGCAGGAGTATATCATAGAATTGATACAGGCAGTCATGCTTCTACTTTTATCAAGGCAAGATGTTTAACAGAAGAGAAAACCCAGGCAGTAAAGAGAGAATTTTTTAAATTACAGAGTGTGTCATTACACCTTTTGATAGTGAATGGGCTACTCCCCAGGGGTGTGGGGGTAGCCCATTTGCTATACATACATGCCATTTGGACTAAAGAATGCAGCATCCATTTTTCAATGCCATTTGGATTAAAGAGTGCAGCATTCATTTTTCAAAGATACATGGATGAGATTTTTCAGTATGTTGACTGTGTATTTACATACATTGATGATATTCTTATTTTCTGTGATGATTCTTCAGCACACATAAAAGACATTGAAACTGTTATAAAAATCCTACATGACAATAATCTAAAAATTTCAATAACAAAATTAACATTTGATGTGACTTTAGTCGATTTTGGGGGTTATAATATTAGCTCTGAAGGTATTAGACCTACACAAAATACTGTTCGTGCATTACAGAATTTTCCCCCTTCTAAGGACAGTAAGGATTTTTGTTGTTTCTTAGGCATGTTAAATTTTTATAGAAAACTAGCAGTAGAGCCTGGCGTTGCCCGGGGATGTAACAGTAAGAGATAGATCAAGTATCGACCATCATAAAGACTGAAAAATAAAATTGACAAAGATTATTGTTTAAGGTTGACGGACACACATGTCTTAATTAGGATTTTTTTTTACGAATTGGTCAAACAAAAACATTGTTTTCAATTGTTATGAGTCTACCGATTGAATAGAATTTTATTATAAACAATTGTCTTGTAAATGGAATTTTTAAAGCATTCTGAATGTAAAAATAAAGAAAAAAGTGTGCAAGACAATAAGAAACACTACCTGCCAAAAAAAAAAGGTGAAGTTTTGTTGAGATCGGTTGAAAAATGTAAGAAATCCGATCCCATATATAAATGAACACACACACACACAAACAACCTGGGTTTTATAAGTATAACTCGGTATGAGTTGTCCCCCTTTCATTCTCGCGATGCCTCTTAATCGTGTTTTCAAATTGATTTTGTGCAAAAACAATTGTGTTTTTCCAATTTTTGGTGCTGTCAGAACCACCGCACGGTAATTTTACGTAGTCCTGTGAAGTTTTGTTGAAATCGGTTGAAAAATGTAGGAAATCCAATCCAATATATAAACGTACACACACACACACACACACACACACACACAATCTGCGTTTTATAATAAGTAAGATAAGATAAGATAAGATTAATGTTGAACTTTGCAGATATAGACATGCAATTAACATAATAAAATACTTGTATTTATATGTTATGAAATTAAAGACTGGGTACTAAAAGCAATATAAGTGTATTACTTATTTGGTTATTAAGAGCCTGAAATTGTGCATCTTGTTTCTGTAACTTCAAGGAGCAAAATGAGTCCCGCCTAACGAGGTCTTGTCAGATCAAGTGACTATCTCTATGCTTGTGAATGTTTATTAATATTTTTTAGTTTTGGTCAAGGGGAGATAACTTTTTGTCTCTCACTACCCCCCCTCCCCCGTTAATACTGGAAAGAGCAATAACATTGGACTTGCTTGAGAAACCTTTTTCTGAAAAATTGTTTTAAGAGAAAGATTTTATGAATTTCAACTGAGAGCAATACTTGCTGCTCGGTCAATGAATGCTGAATGTTTCCCTATAAGGAAACGGCTAATATTAACATTAACATAGTTAGGAACATGTCCATTGTCCACAGCCCTTTTTATGGTTTTAATTTTCAGGTGATGGCAACTCGGCCTACAATGCACGGATAGGAAATTTCAAAAGCATGTCAGCCAGGGTGTGTACAGATATATTTGTTTGATCAAAAATGGGTGTTATTTTGGGGGCTCAGAATGTAGGAATCATAGGGTGATAAAATAGTTGGAGAAGTAGTGTTCTAAAAAGAAATATGTGGTTGAAAGCAAGAGAAATGTCCCTGTTTTGAGACAGGAAATCTATATAGTATCTGGATGAAGACGGGTAAAAAATCCGTTCAACTACTAAACTAAAAACAATGAAAAATGAGTTTTTGGTAGGTGTTTGGGAAACGTTAGCCTGTTACAAAATGTTACAGTGAAAGAAATATGCTGCGTGTTTATTTTACCAAAAAGGGTTCCACTTTTCATTTTATTCGGTGTATATCAGTCAATCTCATATTTTTCAAACTTGTAAGCCATAATTTATGGCGTACTGACAAAAATGCTTTCAAGGCCAAACTGTAGAAGGGAGGTAATTTATGATTGCAATTTGTTTCAAAAGTCCAGACAAGGTGTTGTAAACAAAACAACTAAATCGTGTAATTTTAGCTTGGAACCACTTAGACAAATGAAGCAGTTAGGTTATATTTCGACGATATTTAAATCCTTAATGAGGCAAGGGTAAGTTATTGAGGTCAGCAAGTTCATTCTTTGTCTGTGCGTTTTCCTAACTGTGTTGGAAGTTTTACAAGATTTAAACGAAATGTGCACTTTTTTTTAAACGGATTGACTTCTTTCTATTGTAAAAGTTTGAATTAAACTTCAGAGGCAGTTAGCTGTTAGAATCTATTTTAAAAGAAATATCTCAGTCTTTTAACGTCTTATTGAGTATTTTTATACGCAACTACTGTCATGCTTTAGTTAAATTTTAGTTTTTACTTGGCTTTAAGTTTTTACTTAGACTTTGTCACTTTAGTTTAAAATTTTAAGATTAAGTGTGGATGTTGTTTCCATATCTTGATAAAAAAAAAAAAAAACCCAAAACACTGATATATTCCTAAGAAGTAGGTTTATTTTTGTTGACGGAGATATGTTATCTTTACTTGTGTATTATTACGTAAAAAAATTACGATTCAAATTGATAATCTTAAAACTCCTCTGTCATAAGTTTATATATTTTTTAAGGTAAATTTATTTCTTTAAAAGTCGTAACCATAAGTGTTATTAATTATTTTGAATAGAAATTTAAATTGAATGAAAATCGATACACAGACTCGACAAACATACACTCCACATCCTTCTTGACGAAAAAAAGGGTAAATATAAATTTCACTATGTAACTCGAATAATCACTTTTTTTAATCGAAATTTTGATGTCTGGTGATTTAAAAATCAATAACTAATCAAGATAAGTTTTAAACTCTAAACAGCACCAAAAAAAAAAAAAAAAAATAATATGCCTACAAATTTTACTTCTGTTATAGTTTAAAAAAAAGACACTTCGTCGTAAGACAATTGAATATAGCATGTATAGAGATGAGTACCAATGCGAGTTTGCTCCCCACTGAGTGCTTCAAAGAGCTAGCTAGAGACAAGGTATGCATACATATCGCTTTGCCATAGAACAGTAGTTAAAATAGTTTGCAGACCTACTGGTTTCGGTCTCCATTAGTGCTCCCCACTTGTAGCCTTGTGTCAGAAGAAGAGTAAGTCTTTTTAAATAATTATAAAAAGAAAGAACGTAGTGAGCTGATTTATCCGAACCGTATCGTTCAGTATTTTCCTTAAAGCTTTTACACAGAAAAAAAGATGCATTAATAATCTATCATGAATATTAAATTATAATTTAGAAGTCGAATTTAGCAGTTTCTGTGTAAATTTCTTTCTTTTTTTAAATAATTTTTCTTACATCGATTAATAATGCCTGAAAATGAAACTTCCTTTCTAAAGATGGGTCCAAAGTTACGTCCCTTTAATACAATAAACAGGTTTCTTGGCTATTCAATAATATAACATTGGCTACTCGCTAATTTGGATATCAATACTCACTAAGCTTAGCTTAGTATGGCATAGGGCTAAAAGTGTGGGACATCCCGTGAGGTTACAACTCACTAGATTAAAACTAGTTTAATAATGAATATGCTATTACATTTTTGCTAGCTTGGATCAATTACTTACTCATTTACTGACGAAGTAATTTTTCTCAATTAAAAATTGGGAAAAGAGAAATAAAAATGTTGACACAAAAGTAGATCTAATTAATGAGTCAGAAAGATTTTGTGGCTGACAGTTGAAAAAAATAATATAAATCTTATTTTTTAAATTTACAATGAATTTGCCTGTAGCTTAATCAAGAAGTTTTTTTTGGCTTGATGCTATTATTTTACAGTGGTAATTAATTCTGTATCTGCAAATAAAAACATAATGTAAAAAAATCATTATGAGAAACAGAATAACAAAATCAGTTCATATTGCAGAGAGAGGAGTTACGACTTGTTGCTGTTGAAGATGAGGACTTTCAAAATAAATTAATTCAACATTTTCAAAAGAAATGAATTCAACACGTACGTGGGTTTTTATATATATTTCTATAAAGAAAAATATAGCTCACAAAAGAAGAGAAATAGAAAATTATACTTATGTGTATACAGATGGTGAATAATTGTAATAATGACAAGTGAAAAAATAGGAAAAAATGGCATAAGTGAAAAACAGACTCTTTAAATAGCTTAAAATTAAACAACTACTGGTGTTTAATTTTAAGCTGATTAAAGAGTTTGTTTTTCACTTGTGCCATTTAAAGTTAAATTTCTAATCAGAGGACAGTTCTTGTTTGTTTGTTTATTTCTGGTACAGTTGTTGAGGAAATGTCAAGTACACACCATTGCTCTCAGTGGCTCTACCACAACCCCATTATAGAAGTCATATTTAGTTTTAAAGAAAAAGAGAAGATTTGCTTTCAAGTATGCATGTATATAAACAGATCAACTACTATCAGATGGAGATTTTTTTTCCTATTTTTCCACTTGTGCCATTTTTACTGGTGCCTTTATTACCTAAATTTGTATACAGATACCTAAAAAAAAAATAGAAGAAATATATTTATGGGATTAGTGGTAGTGTGTGCATGTGTGTGTGAATGTGTCACATGGTTTGGTGCAATCAAGTAGATAGTCTGACTGGGGAAAGAAATCTAACCCAATGGTGACAAGTCCTTTATTATCACTACTATATCCTGTAGCAAAAAGAGAGAAAGAGGGTTTATGTCCCTTCCTTTTATAACACTGCTTAGTAGTGTTAAGCAAAGTCCATTATGGTCTAAGTGTCTAAGGTGGAATAATCTCCTATTATTCTGACTCTTATTAAAATATTACAATATTTCCTAATTGAGCCTGAGCTTTTCTTCAACAAGTTTTTATCTTGTGCAACTGGTACTGTACAAAAGTTACTCTAAACACTGAGAATAAATACCTCATGAAATAACTCTTAAAAAAGCTTTCACTTTTCTGGCATCAGCTGAGGTAATTTGAAATTAATATTAGCTCAAGCCCCAGGATGCTATTGCCCCAGGCAGTACCTCTTTTTTTTACCTGGTGTCTGAGGTACCCTCTAAAGGGGAAGAGCTGAAAAGGGGCTTGGGTAATTTTTGAACAGCTTTCTGAAATCCCACATTAGACCCTGACTTTGTGTTACGTTCTCTTATGATGTGGGCATGTGGATAAATACCTACTTTCACTTTCAAGGAATGTATTTTCATGGCTTTTATTTTCTGTGTTAGAGATCACAATCACAATCATGACTCCTGTAACCCATAAGAATCATAGGGGTACCATGTACTGCAGCCATAGCAGCAGTGGTGTGTTTTGGGCAAGATAGACTGATAGAGCCCAACTCTCTCCAGGCTGGTTTGGATACACAGTTTTCATCTCTTAGAGTGGTTGCCATTCAAGGCTTTAGGGCCAAGTCTGTCTTGTAATTTACCTATAGCTCTAAGAAGAAGAGATGGATTCATACCTTTTCCAAGAGTATTTGCATGTAATGAACTTGGATTCAGTTCTCTGATTTCTCATCTTACAAGCTGCTATCCATTACACCACCACACATTGGGTTAGAAATGGTTTTCTTAAATAATTTAACAAAAGAATCTCTTTAATCCTAGATGTCATACACAGTTGTTTTAATTAAACCATTTTGTTGGGAATTTTCTGTATTTTAAATGTTAAACAGTGTTAACTGCAACTTAAATGTTAATTTGTAATAATTTTGCAGTGGATGCTTCAGAAGAACAATGTCAAGCAAAGATAAATCAGATCACCTTGAGAGAACGGCTGAGCAGCAACGGGATAATGTAAGTGCTTTACAGTGGCTGGCTTTTTTAGATAAATTTTATATAGCAATATGAAGGAATAATAAATATTATATATTATATTATATATATTAGTAATGTGAAGGAATTTTGTTTTTTGATTATTTCTTTTTTTCCAATTTAAAAAAAAAAAAGGATTACGCATTTCACATTGGTTATAAGGTTGACATGGTAAGATTTTTTGATGCGATAAACATAAGTTTGAGGAAGACATTTACTCAGTTTTTTTCATCTTCTCATCACTTCATGATCACAATCATGAGTCCTGTAACTTATTAAGTTCGGAGCATTGCCAAATATACTGCAGCCATAACAGCAGTCTTAGGTGAATGTGGGGATATTTTGCTTTCCATTTCTTTGTGAATGTTATTGGATTATCAACCGCCCACAACCCCCAATGATAATTACAGGCAGCACAAGATTTGAAAGAATCAATCGCTTTCTTGTGACTTTCCATAATGAAAAGACATATTCTTTTCATAATGAAGACATATTCTTTTCATAATGAAAAGACATATTCTTTTCACTCCAGCAAAATGTAGTAGTCATCTACAGACACTGAAGGTTGCATTGAACTTTTCCCCATTTCATTTCTCATTTTTCCTTTTGTAAAATGTCCTAACAATTTATTTGTTCATATTTCCTTGTTCATTTGCTATATTTTATTTTTCCCTTTGAATTTACACAAGTTCACCAAAAATTGTTTGTGGGTCAATTGTAGCAGGAGCTTATAAAATATCATCAAACGTGTTGAAGCCCGCAACAATGTACAATGGGACCTTTCTTGGTTTTTGTGCACACTGATGTGAGTGAAAATTGAGAGACAATGTGGGGTGATTCGTCTGATTGGTGAAGGTTGAAAGAGAGCCCCATTGTATAATTACACTTTGAGGCTATTTTTTTTTTAATCATTTTGTTGCATAGCCCTCTCATGCTGAGAGGTCCTGGTCAATGGCACCAATTCAATAAAATATTGCATCTTCTCTCTTGGACGGTGATCGCTAGATATTTTGGGTCGAGAGATAAAAGACTCTAACACAGAATTTTAACTTAACTATTTTTTTAATGCTGACATGTAATCCAGTGGGGGTCATCCCCCCTCACTTGGGAGCCATTTCAGACATGAAAGAAAACATATCTACATTGCTTGACAGTTAAGACTCGACTCCCTGAAAAACCTTTCTTTATCTGTCATTCCCACACTAGCTCAGCCAATCAAAATCAACTCCCTTATTATGTCTTACATCTGACCCTGAAGGTCAACCTATCGATGTGGGAACTGAAATACAGTTCCCCCTAAAAATAATAGTCTGCTAAACTATTATTTAGCAATTTCACCCCAAGCAAGGCAATAAAGCCAGTAGGATGTAAGGGGTTACAGAGAGTGAAAGAAACAG